>OY730184.1:2500-5000 GCA_963422495.1 Polyommatus iphigenia | reverse complement strand
GGTTAGGTTAGGTTAGGTTAGGTTAGGTTAGGTTAGGTTAGGTTAGGTTAGGTTAGGTTAGGTTAGGTTAGGTTAGGTTAGGTTAGGTTAGGTTAGGTTAGGTTAGGTTAGGTTAGGTTAGGTTAGGTTAGGTTAGGTTAGGTTAGGTTAGGTTAGGTTAGGTTAGGTTAGGTTAGGTTAGGTTAGGTTAGGTTAGGTTAGGTTAGGTTAGGTTAGGTTAGGTTAGGTTAGGTTAGGTTAGGTTAGGTTAGGTTAGGTTAGGTTAGGTTAGGTTAGGTTAGGTTAGGTTAGGTTAGGTTAGGTTAGGTTAGGTTAGGTTAGGTTAGGTTAGGTTAGGTTAGGTTAGGTTAGGTTAGGTTAGGTTAGGTTAGGTTAGGTTAGGTTAGGTTAGGTTAGGTTAGGTTAGGTTAGGTTAGGTTAGGTTAGGTTAGGTTAGGTTAGGTTAGGTTAGGTTAGGTTAGGTTAGGTTAGGTTAGGTTAGGTTAGGTTAGGTTAGGTTAGGTTAGGTTAGGTTAGGTTAGGTTAGGTTAGGTTAGGTTAGGTTAGGTTAGGTTAGGTTAGGTTAGGTTAGGTTAGGTTAGGTTAGGTTAGGTTAGGTTAGGTTAGGTTAGGTTAGGTTAGGTTAGGTTAGGTTAGGTTAGGTTAGGTTAGGTTAGGTTAGGTTAGGTTAGGTTAGGTTAGGTTAGGTTAGGTTAGGTTAGGTTAGGTTAGGTTAGGTTAGGTTAGGTTAGGTTAGGTTAGGTTAGGTTAGGTTAGGTTAGGTTAGGTTAGGTTAGGTTAGGTTAGGTTAGGTTAGGTTAGGTTAGGTTAGGTTAGGTTAGGTTAGGTTAGGTTAGGTTAGGTTAGGTTAGGTTAGGTTAGGTTAGGTTAGGTTAGGTTAGGTTAGGTTAGGTTAGGTTAGGTTAGGTTAGGTTAGGTTAGGTTAGGTTAGGTTAGGTTAGGTTAGGTTAGGTTAGGTTAGGTTAGGTTAGGTTAGGTTAGGTTAGGTTAGGTTAGGTTAGGTTAGGTTAGGTTAGGTTAGGTTAGGTTAGGTTAGGTTAGGTTAGGTTAGGTTAGGTTAGGTTAGGTTAGGTTAGGTTAGGTTAGGTTAGGTTAGGTTAGGTTAGGTTAGGTTAGGTTAGGTTAGGTTAGGTTAGGTTAGGTTAGGTTAGGTTAGGTTAGGTTAGGTTAGGTTAGGTTAGGTTAGGTTAGGTTAGGTTAGGTTAGGTTAGGTTAGGTTAGGTTAGGTTAGGTTAGGTTAGGTTAGGTTAGGTTAGGTTAGGTTAGGTTAGGTTAGGTTAGGTTAGGTTAGGTTAGGTTAGGTTAGGTTAGGTTAGGTTAGGTTAGGTTAGGTTAGGTTAGGTTAGGTTAGGTTAGGTTAGGTTAGGTTAGGTTAGGTTAGGTTAGGTTAGGTTAGGTTAGGTTAGGTTAGGTTAGGTTAGGTTAGGTTAGGTTAGGTTAGGTTAGGTTAGGTTAGGTTAGGTTAGGTTAGGTTAGGTTAGGTTAGGTTAGGTTAGGTTAGGTTAGGTTAGGTTAGGTTAGGTTAGGTTAGGTTAGGTTAGGTTAGGTTAGGTTAGGTTAGGTTAGGTTAGGTTAGGTTAGGTTAGGTTAGGTTAGGTTAGGTTAGGTTAGGTTAGGTTAGGTTAGGTTAGGTTAGGTTAGGTTAGGTTAGGTTAGGTTAGGTTAGGTTAGGTTAGGTTAGGTTAGGTTAGGTTAGGTTAGGTTAGGTTAGGTTAGGTTAGGTTAGGTTAGGTTAGGTTAGGTTAGGTTAGGTTAGGTTAGGTTAGGTTAGGTTAGGTTAGGTTAGGTTAGGTTAGGTTAGGTTAGGTTAGGTTAGGTTAGGTTAGGTTAGGTTAGGTTAGGTTAGGTTAGGTTAGGTTAGGTTAGGTTAGGTTAGGTTAGGTTAGGTTAGGTTAGGTTAGGTTAGGTTAGGTTAGGTTAGGTTAGGTTAGGTTAGGTTAGGTTAGGTTAGGTTAGGTTAGGTTAGGTTAGGTTAGGTTAGGTTAGGTTAGGTTAGGTTAGGTTAGGTTAGGTTAGGTTAGGTTAGGTTAGGTTAGGTTAGGTTAGGTTAGGTTAGGTTAGGTTAGGTTAGGTTAGGTTAGGTTAGGTTAGGTTAGGTTAGGTTAGGTTAGGTTAGGTTAGGTTAGGTTAGGTTAGGTTAGGTTAGGTTAGGTTAGGTTAGGTTAGGTTAGGTTAGGTTAGGTTAGGTTAGGTTAGGTTAGGTTAGGTTAGGTTAGGTTAGGTTAGGTTAGGTTAGGTTAGGTTAGGTTAGGTTAGGTTAGGTTAGGTTAGGTTAGGTTAGGTTAGGTTAGGTTAGGTTAGGTTAGGTTAGGTTAGGTTAGGTTAGGTTAGGTTAGGTTAGGTTAGGTTAGGTTAGGTTAGGTTAGGTTAGGTTAGGTTAGGTTAGGTTAGGTTAGGTTAGGTTAGGTTAGGTTAGGTTAGGTTAGGTTAGGTTAGGTTAGGTTAGGTTAGGTTAGGTTAGGTTAGGTTAGGTTAGGTTAGGTTAGGTTAGGTTAGGTTA